>WBZZ01001140.1:357500-390099 GCA_019918135.1 Paulinella micropora | reverse complement strand
GTTATACGATCAAAACCAGCTCCAAGGAGGGATCGATCACAGAGATGTTCGAGGACTTCATACTCCTGCTCCACCTCACACTGGTTTTGCTGGAAGCATCTGTCCATCTCATTGAGCTTAGTCATGAGGGTCTTCTCTGTGTCAGCCTCATTGGCAGTGATAGCATAGAGCTTAAGGCCCCCTCCCCCAATTTTGATTTTAGCTAGGGCTGCCTGCAGCGCCTGCTTTTTCTTCTGGGAGTCAGTCAAGTTAATTACTGTTCCTCCCCCTTGGGGTCCTCCTCCGGTGGATCCTCCTCCTGCTTTCTTGGGAGCTGGGTCAGATGTGGTAGGTGGAGCCGTTGGCTGTGGAGCCACACGTGCTACTGCCATTGCCACAGCTATCTTCTCCTTCTGCTCCTTCTCCTCTTTCTGTCTCATCTCTTCTTCTTTCACCTGTCGTGCTAGATGAGTCACGAACTGTGCAAGCCCTGTGGCACTAGAGAGGAAAGTGTGCCTTTTCTCTCATGGAAGAATTATCAGCTCTGTTATTATTTGGGATTGTTGTAAAAGGGCCTTTAATGAGACTGTGATTCTTCGTGTGGGCCCATTGTTACCATGTTGGTTTTTGCTCCTTCCCCTCAAAGAAGCCCTTATGGAGTTGTGTGAGGCGTTCAAGCACCTGACAAGACTGGTCAACCTCCTCGTAAACAGGATGTTGCCTCGTGTTGTCTTTCAGTGCTTTGTACATTTCGTTGTAAGCCCGTGTGAAGGCAGTTACAAAAGCCTCAAGGGCAAACTCAATGCCACTTTGGTTTCTACCTTCGAACTTTCTTTCTAGATTCTTGATATCAGTGGGGACACCACAGACAGACAGCCATGCTGCAGTTGTGCGTTTATTTTTTCACTGTATGTTTGTGCGTTCATAAAATTCCGCAACGAGCACAGCAGCGTAGAGTGTTGCAGATATGTCGTATATGTCGCACAGTGTAAGAGTGTCGCCATAATTGATATCCTGCAATGGCACTCTTTCGTGCTCAAACCTCACTTTGTTGAAGAGAGGCTTCGCAAGGCCGGGAATTTCGATCAGGAGGTTGCTTTGACCTTGTCCTGGTCTATTCCTTTTCTCGAGTAAGTACACTAGTAGACATTAGTCTCCGGATACTTGAATAATCGTTTGCGCTGAGGCACTTTGATCAAAGGTTGAAGGAACAATAATGAATTTAATCAATGGTTAGAAACCAATGACTGAAACTCAATCTAATTTACCATAAATTTATAGTGAAATAAATACCACAAATTTATATACTAATCTTGTGGTCAGAAATTCAAGTGATGATTCAGTATGGGCCAATCTATACTAACTGGCAACTAATTGTGAATAACGGTAATATCAACGTAACGAATAATAATTATGATACGAAATATGAAAATGGTAATGAATATGATCCGGTCAAATATAAATGTTATGTCGTGAAATTGACCATAAAAGGTAACAATATATTTAGTAAATATTATTGCTTACTCTCCCCCTCGGCATAACATATATGTATATGTATATTATCTTTAAGTTACTAACATGATTGACCATATGAAACTATATGTAAACTAGCGATTCATGATGATGAAGTATGATACATGTTAATGTTGCATTAACACTAAAAATGAAAAAAAAATAATTCGTAAGTATCAAAGGATGCAGGTCCTTGCAGCGGTGTAGCAAGTCTGTTGAATAAATTCATCCTAAGTGTCTGTAAAAGCTAGAGGCATTAAACCTCAAACTGCGGTAAAGCGTCCTTGAGCAACACCGTAAACTGTGCGACTAGTTCCAAGAAACGTGGCGTCGGTAGTGACTTCGTCAGCATGTCCGCCAGATTGTCCTTCGTCGAAACGTGTCGTACGATCACTTCGCCAGCCCGTACTCGTTCTACCACGTAATGGTGTTTGAGTGCTAAGTGGCGTGTGCGATCAGTGGCCATGCCGTTCGTTGCGTTCAGGACCGCCCCCGGTTGTCGTTATTGATAGTTGATGGCGTCGGCAACGGAATTCCAACGTCCTTGCACATATGCAATATCGCGATTGCTGTTCGGCATGTCGTTGAGTTGGCGATCGTTTCAGCATCCTGAGTCGATAGTGCGACTGTGGGTTGGCGCTTCGAACTCCATGCGATGGGCCCAGTCGTCATGTGCAGTTGGCCGGTTCTTGATCGTCGCGTGTACTCACATGCGCCCAAGTTGGCATCGGAATACGATATAAGCTCGAAGCTGCGGGTCCGAAATGGGAAGAAAATCCCTCTAGGTGTTCGCAGAAATCTGAGGATGCGAGCTATTGCTGAGTACGCCACGTCAGGCTTCTTTGATGCGAGTACCGCCGCGTGGTTGACCGCGTAGGTGATGGCTGGTTGAGTCTGAGTCGCAGGCCAGAGAAGGGCGCCAAGCAAGCGAGGGAGCGAGAAACGCCGAAGCATAGCTTCTTTGCTGGCTGGGGGAGGGTCAGTCGTCGCTGTAGAGGTAGCGACTGGCTTGGCTTCTTGGAAGTTGAAATCCCTAAGCATGCCCTTAATGTATTCATGCTGATGTATGACTATGCCCTCTGAAGTCCTAACAAACTGCAAGCCACAAAATGTTTTGACTTGTCCTAGGTCCTTCACTCTAAATGAATGTCAGTTTGGTGAACAGGGCATTGTGCTCGTCTTTGGTATTATGAAACACGAGCAAGTCATCAGTGCGAAGGAGTAGATAGGGGGGTAGTTTCTGTCTGCCTGTGACTGAAGGTAGGAAGAAAATGCATGGGTCTAATGTTGACTGTTTATATCCTGTACTTCTCACGTTAGTAGACACATGGTCAAACCACCTTCGCCCTGCCTGAGGGGTTCCGTACAGTGCTTTCTTCAACAATAGAATCATTGAAGGGTCGCTTTTGTTTTCTTACCCCTTAGGCGGAAAGGCGAAGGCAATGTCCTTCATATCTGCATGGGAATAGGCTTGTGAAAAGTCGAGGTGAGAGATCATGAGGTGATTGAATGCAGCATAAGATACTAGTAGCAAAAGAAACATTGGTTGGGCGGTGGGGGAAGAGCATTCATATGGATTGTAATGAATGTATTCTTTCATCCTATTTCCTAAAGCTACTAGTCGCGATTTGTATTTCTCCTGACCTGTAGACTCATCTGTCTTTATGGCATCAACAAATGTTGTATGGACAGGAGGTACATTCGCTGTTATTGCTGCGGCTCGAGGTACCCATTGCAGTGCTTTGCATTCGAACAAACCTTGTAACTCGGCTAGTTGAGCAGCATGTACCTGAGGGTGTGATTTTATGGTTTTCTGTGGGATATGTAACACTCTTGTGAACAAACAATAGCTGTCCTGTCCTAAGGCCTCCTCTTCCTCCTCCTCAAACTCATGAGCAACAATAATGTGTGCGGTATTCGCATCAAAAGAGTCCTGAAATTGTGGCAGTTGGTCCTCGTTTTTCCACTGGACTGACTGGGTAGATGGTATGCTAGTGGTAGGAGGCGAGGTGGAGGATGTTATGTTGTGCGACACTAGTAGTGGTTGCCAAGGCCGTGCAGGTATTTTGCATGTGTAGCCACGAGTCATTGTATCGAAACGAACATTACGTTTTTCTACTGTGGCTGTCTGTTTGGTGTCGTTAATGAGGATTTTATAGACTCGACGAAATATGTTGTAGCCAATGAGAGTACCTGGCACGGCGACAGGCTGTGCTTTCGTCGTTTCCATTTTCACCCAGGCGAGGCATCCGAAAGGTTGCACGAACGATTGCACAGGTTTTCGGCCCATAAGCAATTCCCAAGGGGATTTGCCTTTGTCCTTACCTCTGCAAAGGGGCGTGACCATTCGTATGGCTAGTGTCGCTTTATGTGTGTCCTCCCAAAATGTGTTAGGCAGGCCTGCATCTAACTGTGCTGCTAGTGCGCGTGTGTCGTCTGTCCTATTCATTCTTTCAGCAAAGGGGTTCATGTTAGGCTCGTTACGTGTGGTGGTTTTGAGGATGATGCCGTGTTTGTCTGTATAGTCTTTTAGTACTTTAGAGACAAACTCGCCATCTGCTCTTATTTGCTTTAGTTTGTTGCCTGACTGTCGTTCAAAGAAAGCAAATATGCGTGTTAAATGTGGCATGTAAAGCTTAGCTTCGCGGGTAGGTGTGTAGAGGTCACAAGCAAACTTAGAGCGAGAACATGTCACTCCCCCTCTGTAGTAGTTACCGTATCTTGACATTACGGGGAATGGGCCGCTGAAATCTATGTTGAGTGCTTCACCTTGCTTATATTCTAGGTCTAGATAGTTACCTCTGTACATAGGGGGTTTGTTAGGTTTGCCCCTATTGCATCCATGACATGCACGTACCAGACGCATCCAATCTTTGCCAGCGATGCTCTGCCTACGCTCTTTGCAAACTCGTTCATTATGAGTGGGTTTGCATGCATCAGAGCTCTGTGTAGGATCATTGGATCGTACGGTGCATGTGATGGGAGAGGATTGACTGACCATAATGCAAGGTCTGGTAGGTTGTCGATGGTTGCAGCCAGTGACAGTTGTTCTCTCTGCTTGTACCTGTATGGTATATATCTTTGATGAGGGTCAAGTGGTGTCATTCCTGGCTTATCTAACTCGTGTAGCAAGTGTGAATTGAGCCTCCCCCTTGCTAGTATGTTCTTCTTGTCAAGTGTTATGGGCTTGTCATAGATGAATACTTGACCATTTTGATGGATGATTGTTTTGTGCATGTCATGGTCAAGGCGTGGGGTGGGAACAAGGTTGAATGGTAATGACGGTGATATGAGTGAGTTGGGAAATGACTGTTTAACCGATTGACCATAACCATTGAGCCACGTCGGAGTGGCAGTAGCCCGCGTCCTCACCGGAAGCGGCTTACCAGATATGTTATTGAGGAAAGCCGGTTTCTCTTCGCGTATAGACTTGGGGTCGATAGGCGCCTTCTCATGGAATAGCCATCGGTTGCATGCGCTGTCGACCACGTCAGGGGGATTGCCGTCGGCCATTAGCACATAGTTGACCATAGGGCGCTTGAGCTCTGCCCGTTCTAAGTCCATTGTCTCCTGCATCCATCTGTTGTATTCGTCCATGTTCTTGAACTCCAAATATTCCAGCTCTGGATGCCTGTTGACGTAGTATTGCCACTCGCGTACGTTGGCGAAGTCCAGGGCGGGTGGGTAGAGATAGTTCTCATGTTCAGGGTCGTCGAGCTCCGGGTCGTCGATGTCGTCAGTTGCATCTTCGTCAGGGATGGTTGCTACGTCTGTGGTATCTTCTTTCGGGTCCCTTATTGCTTCTAATTCGTCAAATACGTCTGCCATTAACACGAATTCGAATGTGTGTGAGTAGTCATGACGTCGTAGGCGTTCGCGTAGTTCTTCAGCTTCCACACGTCCGGCAGGTGGGTAATAGTTGAGCGGTGGTCTCACGTTGTCGTTGAACAGTGGTTCTATTTCAGGTGTGTATGGTGCTGGAGGCGGTGAACGCTTCACATCGGACGGCGTGTCGGGTATGTTGAGTATGCGTTTCAGTTGCTTCTCCAGTTGTTCTCGCCATCTTTCGCCTGCTGCACCTACACCGTAGGGTTCGTGCTGTTCTTGTCCGGTCTCATCTGTTCCGCTTGGAGGTGGTGGGAGCATAGTCCATGGTGGGTCCGTCTCGTTGATTGTATACGCTTCGTCGAAGTTGGGTATGCCCGGCGTGGTAGCGGCGAGCGCAGCTAAGTTCGCATTCGGTGTCGAAGAGGTCACCTCGTAGTCTTCTTCGTTTTCCGTGAAGTTAAGGTGGGCGTGTGATTGTGCCATTGTGGCCGTCCTGGGGTCCACACGTCTCCCCCTCGTCGTAAATTCATCTAGGCTCATCGCCATATCTACCATTGTGGGTGTGTCTATGAACAGTGGTGCGTGTGGTCCACCTTCACGGTAACGTAACAGATGTTGAAATGCGAGGTCGCCTAGCTCGGGCTGGTCCGTTGGTATGCCGAGTAGATCGTATCTCGTTCCCCTTTCTCGAAGTCGGTTGATGAGTGGATGCCGCTTGGCCATGTTGCAGAACTCTTTGTGTGCCGGCCAATCGGTCCTCTGATGATCGGTGTTGCAGTAGTAGACGAGTTGACATCCGCTGCAACGCTTCAGTTTCCCTTCTTGGTTGCCGCAGTAGGTGCAATCCCATCTAATGCTGCCGCGTCTGGTTTCGCGTATAGTCTTGCAGTCGACGCAGTCTGGTTTGGTTAGTGCCCAGTTCTCCGGGAGTAGTCGGAAGTCCTTCACGATGCTCCAGTAGGCCAGCTCATCGGTGGTAGGGTGACGAAAGCAATGATGTGCATCTGTCCAAGCGAAGGTGTATCGTCGTTCTGTTGGCTGTGAAACTCCAGGTACACGTCTGTATTGCACTGGTTGGCCGTAGGGTAATGCTTCGATGGCTTGTATGCGACTTATTGCGTCCTTGTTGTCCGTAGATGCATTCGCTGAGGTCGTCGTCGGGGCCAACGGGGTAAAGCACTCGGTCTGCAGGTTCGGTGGGATAGGTACCGTGAAACTTGAAATGGGCGATTCCTCATTGTATGCCATTGACGGGGTAGGCGGTGTTTCGCTCATCGAGGTGTCCTCTGCGCTGGTTGAACTCATCTGTCGCTGTCGATGTTATCCGAGGGGCGTTGAGGTAGGTTGCTCTTCTTGACGGTCTTGCTCTGATGTCGTCCTGTCTTCCGGTGCAGGTGAGCTCATAAAGCTCTGTGTTGGCACGCGCGGGGATTGTGTAGTTGTTTCCGGCGGTTGTTGCGGTGAACTACCTGGTTCACGTCGTGCTCGTCTCGGGCATCTTGTCCGCAGTACGATGTGCTCAATACCTGTTGAGCCGGGCGCGTCTTGAACTAGCAGCGATGGTAACATCCACGGATCCGTTCTTGGAAGGAAATAGTTGAGGGGTGTTCCAAGGGGGCACCAAGGTCGCGGCCAATGGGCAGGTGGGACAGGGAATCCTTGTGGGATCGCTCGAAATGCGTCCCGCATGCGCGTCCATTGAACGTAGGCACGTCTGTAGTCGTTCTCGTCCATGCGTTGTGTGATTGTCAGCGAGCTCCATGGGATGTCTGGGCGTCTCGTCGGGTCTTCCACGTAATCAGGGTGCGGTGCGGGCGATGCTTCAGTGGGGGTGGGAGGGTTATAGGTATCAGAAGTGGGTGTTAGAGGAGACAGTTGGATAGGTCCTGCTCTATTTCTGTACCTACTTCCCCTTTGTACGTAGGCTACTTCTTCTTGCGATGGTTCGTCCTCCTCTGGTCCGGGTCGTTCGTCGTCGGAGTCGGCGGAATGCATCAGCCATGTCTCGGGTGGGTCGCCTGTTGGATCATCGACGTCGTCCGTGGCTTCCACTTCGGTTGTCGCGTTGGCTTGTCCGCTCGATCGTTGAATCCGTCTTGTGTTGGTCTGTTTAGGTTGGCCTCCACGTCCTCGTTGATTCGGTCCTCCCCCTCGACCACCGCGACGTGTGTTCGAGTTTGGCTGCGTGGGTCGTCTGCGGACTGGGCATTCAGCCCCAGAGTGTTTCGGTCGGCCCTCGCAGACTCGTTTCATGCAGGTGGATCGACACTGGGCCGCAATGTGTCCTCGTCGGTTGCAGTTGAGACATCGGATGTCTTTGTTGATAGCAACGGGTGTGGCCGAAGTGAACAGGGCTGTCGAGGACCTAGATGAGGCAGCAGAGAGTTGGTTAGCATGGTATGCTTGTAAGATGAGTGAACATATCTCATTATAACGTGGTTTGTCAGCATCAGCACGAGACCAATACATAGTTCCCCCTACATCCCCCATGGATAGAGAGGCGCACTCCTTAAGTTTAAAGAGCAAGAATACGACTCTGAATTCATCAGGTAGAGGCACTCCTCTTGACTGTAGGCGCTCGAAGCGTTGGGTCAAGAGCTCCATCCATGTTGGTAGGCCATTGCTTGACTTCAGCTTTGTCTCGAACAGCTGCATTAGTAGGCGAGCGATGGAAACCGATCCTTTGCTGCCGAATCGCTCGCAGATCGCTGTCCAGATCACCGCTGGGTTGGTTCCTGCTCGTTGGACGGTCAGCAGAGCTGTCGACTCTTGGCATGCTTCCACAAGGAAGCAGCGAACATGGATCTGTGCTTTAATGTAGTCTGCTTGGCTGAAAAGTGTATCCAGGTCAGTTGGTACGTTGATAGTAGGCAAGAGGGCGGGTGCTTGGCTACCTGAGGACGGGTTGGTCGAGGATGGGCTGCTTGAGGACGAGCTGGTCAGTGATGACGAGCTGCTCGATGATGAGTCGCCACGTCTCGATCCGTATGCTTCATCGTCTTCGTCGTCATCGCTCCTCCTTCTCGACTGTCTTGCTGTCGAGGTGTCTTGCTGTCGTGCTGACAGTCCAGATCCAGTAATGTTGTTAGGGGCGGGGTGGGTGGGTCTTAGTCCAGTAGTTCTGGTACTTGCGTAGATTGTAGCAATCTCTTGTACCGAGTAGAGCGATTCCTGGTCTTCCAGAAGTAGTATGTAGCGTGCGTCCACGCCCAATAAAAAAGCGAAAAATTGGAATTTCCAAAGGTCAAATTCATCGATGGGTCTTTTCGGGAATTTCGGTAGCTTGAGTAGCTTGAGTTGGTAACGGGGCGCATCCAAGGCTCCATAACCAGTAAGTACACTAGTAGACATTAGTCTCCGGATACTTGAATAATCGTTTGCGCTGAGGCACTTTGATCAAAGGTTGAAGGAACAATAATGAATTTAATCAATGGTTAGAAACCAATGACTGAAACTCAATCTAATTTACCATAAATTTATAGTGAAATAAATACCACAAATTTATATACTAATCTTGTGGTCAGAAATTCAAGTGATGATTCAGTATGGGCCAATCTATACTAACTGGCAACTAATTGTGAATAACGGTAATATCAACGTAACGAATAATAATTATGATACGAAATATGAAAATGGTAATGAATATGATCCGGTCAAATATAAATGTTATGTCGTGAAATTGACCATAAAAGGTAACAATATATTTAGTAAATATTATTGCTTACTTCTCGTAAGGAATATAGATGTGTGTTTTATAATAGGTTGGGTAGTTAAGGAAGAAGGACTCTTCATCATCATATGTAGCCAACTGTTCCCATGTATTTGGGATATTCTGGCAAACATCCTCCATCTCTCTCTCTGCCTCTGTCAATGGAGATCCTCCAGTCTGACCTGCACTCGCTTATTGTGCATTACCCCCCCCTGTCGACTCTACATCGGCTGTATACGTATACTCCTCTCTTTCCTCTCCGTCTCTATCCCCCCTCTCTTCTGAGTACTGAGTCTCCTGCTCCTCTCCTCCCTCACTAGGACCATAATCAGTTGGTGTCACACCAGCCTGCTCATTCTCGTCTTCCATCTATGTTATGAGAGTCACGTCTGCTTTTTTTTTTTTTTTTTTTTTTTTTTTTTTTTTTTTTTTTTCCTCTGTTATTCTTATCACTATATGCAACCTTCTTCTCCTTCTTCCTTTTCTCTGTTGAAATAGTTATGGGGCGTCAGGCCCTACACAGAGATAACGATAGTTTGGTCAAAAGAGCTGTTTTGTAAAAGTCAGTCTGTCGTCGGACAGTGCTTCGATATTTGTCTTGCTCTTGTGTGAGAGATGTGTAATCTCCTCTGGTTTCTGCAGAGAAAATGCAAGGAAATGGTTCAGAACAGAGAGTGGGAGTGCTTTGCTCGTTTCTCCTCTGTCTGTGTGTTTGTTTGATGTTTGTTTCGCACTTGTCCTACTTGGCTTTATGCAAACAGCAAGAGGGAGTGGAGTAGGTGTGGTCTGGTGTCTTGTAGAAGAGCACACAGAAGCCAAATGTGCACAAGGGCTAAAGGTTATGCCAGCTTGTGACAAATTGATTGCTTGTTTGTAAGTTTTTTGTTTGAGGATGAGTAGGAGTGTTTGTTTTCGTCTGATGTCTGTGCGACAGATCAGCGAAAAAAAATTTGTGCTTATCTGATGTCTGTACGACAGATCAGAAAAAAAATTAGCCTTTACCTATGGACTCCAAATGTACTATCCCCAACGATAGCTCAATGGAAGAGTAAGTCGGTAATATAACCAAACACAGTCCTCAAAAAAGAGAATGATGTCTCGTTATATTAGCTCAGTGACGCAAAGACAAAAAGCAGCCAAAAGACCAGGATCAAATTGGCATTTCAGACGTGTCCGGCCAGACGAAATCTATAAATAAGTTTTTTACCGGATAATTCGGGGGGTGATGTCCACAAATGATAGGATTTCCTCGTGGAGCATGCGCCCCCCTATGCTAAGACTTTCGATCTCGCTTCTTTCTCACTGCATCAAATTTCGTATATGGTATGTACATACTTCTCTGAACCCCGCTGATGGTCCGTCCCGCTTTTAGCAGTGGCAGTGCAGTTAGTATACGAGATCGTTCTTTCTTAGCTTCGTTCTCCTACCGAAATTCTACGTGCCGCCGCTACGCACGTTCGGTGCGATGTTTTCTCATCTGGGCCCTTAAAGAGTTCCCTGATATATTTTCTTTTCATGATTTGGATGCTGCTCTCTTCCTGTTTTTCCATAAGGAGTATTTGCGTCGAGGGGGCTCAGGGTCAGGCTCCTCTGTGATGCATGTGTGTCTCTACTGCCTCATTATGTATTCGCCGGAGCTTCGCACCTACTTGCCACGTGCTCGTGCTGACTTGCGCGGCTGGAGTAAGCATCACCCCCCTACCCCGTGGCCGCTCCTTACCTTACCGCTGACAAGACTTATCGCTGTCTACCTTATGTCACGTGGCTACATAGACTGCGCGGAGCAGTCATCTTGGCTTTCGAATGCTATCTTCGTATTTCGGAAGTCGTGGGGCTAAAGGTAGCAAATGTAGCTGAAGTGACTGACGCCCGATTGGGGGTTGATCTTCCCCATGTCAACCTTCGTCTCGCACTTACCAAGACTGGCAGTGACCAGTTCGTCGCGGTTCGCTGCCCAATTGTTCGTGACTGACTCAGAGTTTAATTTTCACAGCGCGGACCAGCACAATCACTCTTTCCTTTCTCAGTTAGCCTTTTGAGGAATACATTCTCCTCAGCGCTTGTAGCTTTGGGTCAACCGATACACTGATATTACGCGGGCTCCGTACGTCTTCCACAGCTTCCGACATGGTCGCGCCACTTTGGGTATCCTGCGTGGAGATGGCATCGAGAACGTCATGTTGGAGGATCGCTGGGTGTCAAACGCTTCTGCAAGGCGGTACATTCAGCAAGGGCGCGCACCGCTGCTAAATCGAACTTTGGATCCAGATGCTTTAGTTATTGCATCTTTTGTCAGCGACAATTTCAACCTCGCTATGCGCAGGGCTGCACGTAGGTACCTCCAACGAGGCGGTCGGCGTACGCCTGCTCAGATTGAGACTTTGTTACGTTCGCTTCCGCAGTGACAAGCTAGTTGTGGTTTTGGCTTTTTACTTTATCACTTTGAACTTTTTGGACCTTGTTCCAGTATTAACGTTGAACTTTTCAAGTGCTGTATCCTTGTATTAAACAAAAACTCTGCTGTTAAGTTTGGTACTTTGACTTTAAGTGGACTATACTGTGCTCGCACTTTTGTCTACTCGGGTGCAAAGAAAACTAAGCAACGCATTTTTTGTTTTCCAGTGAATTTGACCATAGACACAGTCATTTTTTTCATATTTCAACGGAAGGTTACTGACCTTTTTTTAGGACTTCTACTTAGTGACCTTTTCTACATCTTTGGTCTTTTTGTGTCTTTCTTTGTTGAGCAGCCTTTTCACTATTGGCCACAAATTGTAAGTGATTAGTTTGTGACACACATTAGTAGATGATACACAAAATCTCGTCGTGAATTTTTGCAAAATCCACGACTTCGTTTTGTGTGTTGCACCCTCTCCTATTGATAGTAGATACAAAGAAACAAAAACAACCAAATAGCCTTCTACAGCACACTACAAGAAACATATGACACATTTTATTATTTTATTTTAAAGAATTAAGAGTGTCATAATATAGAATGAGTGAGCAAACAATCAGAAAGATTACGAAAGGAGGTGTATGTGTTCAAAACAAAGGAGTAGTTATAAGATGGAGGGAAAATGGAGAACAAAAAAGAAAAGTATTTTACATAGGAAAAAAGAAAACGAAGGAAGAAGTAGAAAAGCAAGCAAGGGAATTTTACGAAAAGGAAGTATTATCAAAATACGAAGAAGATAATAAAAATACAGATTACAAACAATTATCAAAGCAAAAGAAGTCAGAATGGAGAAAAGAAAAAATTAAAGAAAAATATACATGTGTCTGCGGAAAGACGATAGGAATACATAGCAAATACACACACGAAAAAAGCCAATCACATAGAGATTTCTTTGCGGAGAAAGAAGAGATTATGTTAGGCGGTCGTAAAGTAATTCGTATAACATATAGAAACGACGACATAGAAAGATATTACGAAAATAAAAATGATATTTGTTTCTGTTTCTTTCAGAAACATCAACAAACATCGTCCCACCATTAAAGCAGAAATCGATGTTTTATGAAACCGCGTAGCGGATGAATAAAATATCAAACAAATAATTAATTTTATTTTAAACAAATATCATTTATATGTATATAACAAAGATTTTCAAAATCTTTGAGCAAACAGATTTTGTGAAATTTTTCTAAAAGTTTCTATAATATGACAACGACTAGAGTTGTGGGCGTTTCATTTGAAGGGCGACAATATAATATTTCTTATCTCAAAACCATAGGACGAGGTGAAAAAGTTTTTATTCAACACGAGCCAGAAAACAAATTTGATAAAAATGCGATAAAGGTTGAAACAGAAAGCGGAAAGCAACTCGGATATATCAGCAAGCACTTAGCAGAAACTCTAAAGATTAAAGGAAGAAAACAAGTATATTATTCAATCTATGGAGGAGGGACAGGAAAACATTATGGAATTGAAATTACTATCCCTTGATACAAACAAACAATATTTAATATGTATTAAAGATTATTTTTTTATTATATATACACAAAGATGGGTAGAAAACCGATATACAAAACACCAGAAGAGAAGAAGGAAGCCTTACGGAGAAAGGCGAGGGAATTTATACAAAAAGATCCAGAAAGACATAGACAGAAGTCAATGGAGTATTACAACCAAAATAAAGCAATAATAGCGGAAAGGAGAAAGAAAAAAAGAGAAGTAAAGCAAGCATTACTTAAGTTGAAAAGAATGGAGGATGCAATGAAATGAATTTCTATGTAAATATAAGATATTATTATATATAAATATAACAGATAATTTATTATTATTTTTTTATAATTTTTATAACCGCATTGATATAAAAAGTATGCCACCACCCCTACCATCAGCACCAAGACCGAGTGAAAATGTGAGGGAACTATTGAAGACTAGGGCACATTTGCGGGAAACTAAGACAAGGGAAGCGAAGAAGCGCGAGGTAAAACTTGTAGAACTAAGACCAATAAAAAACAGAGGTATAAATGGATATACATACCCTTTCAAAGACCTTGACATTAACTTCTATGATATGGATGCGATTGAAATATCAATTATGAGAGCAGTGAAGGATGCTAAAAATAGAAGTCTGACAAACGAAGCAAGTCTTCATGTCAAGTTTGGTTATATGACGGATATTGATGATGAAAAGTTTTATAAATGGAAAACTTTCAATTCCGTTAAGTTAAAAGACATTGATGAGTTGTTTCGTGATATATATCTATACAACGAACAAAATCTTGAAGCCAGCGCGAATGGATATGATAGAATTATTCAACGTATGATTATTCAAATTATTCAAGAAGATGGAGGTGGTTGTAATCTCTCAGGAAGTGATAAGAAACACAAAACAGATGAAGGAATTCATATTAATCCAAGGAGTAAGGATAATAATTGTTTCTTCTATGTTTTTAAGGATATATTAAATTTACCAATGAAAGGTAAATCAAAACTCAATAAAAAAGTATGTAATGATAATATTAGGCAAGAATTCAAACTTGAACATAATTCATATATACCACTTTCAATAGGATATGAAATCTTAAAAAAATATTGTATTGAAGGTAAGTTTTTTGAATTGACTGATGCGACAACCAAACAGACATTCAAAAACTATGAAGACCCTTTAATATCCGCGGATGTGCTTTGCTATCTAAGTAAGGGACATTATATGGGTTTTATAAAGAGGAATAAAAAGAGATGCGAGGAATGCTTTAAGACTTATTTTAATAATCATAAATGTAATAATAAAAGAATTACATATGCGGCGGCTAAATTAAGGAAACCAAAAGACCGCTATGAAAGTTTATTAACAACCTTTAAGGAGATGAGTTATAATAATCAAGATGAGATTTTTCATTATGATTTAGAAACATATAGAAATGCTTTTGAAATCCATACCGCGTATATAGCAGGTTATACGATTGCGGATATTGGTTTTAAATATGTTGCTGGCGATGATTGTATTTCAAAACTCATTGATATAATCTTTCAATATGCGGAAGACTTAGCGAAAAGAAAACCGAAAGCAACATTTTATGTTAATGCTTTTAATGGTAGTAAATTTGACCATTACTTCTTACAAAAAGAGTTTATTAAAAGAAAGATAAAAAGCACTCTGTTAATCAATAACGGGGCGATAATTTCAATGGAATACAAAAATATGAAATTCTGGGACTTGTCGAAGCACACAGAAGGAAGCCTTAAAAAGAACCTTGAAAGTTTTGGATGTAATGTTTTAAAAGGAGATTTTGACCATGAAAAAGCGAAACGATGGGAAGAAATGGGCGATGATATGAAAAAAGAATGTTTATTGTATTTAGAAAAAGATGTTATGGGATTGAAGGAACTATACGAAACACTAAATAAACCGATATATGAAGAACATAAAACGAACTTATTGGAGTTTATGTCTACATCTTCTTTAACCTTTAACCTTTGGAAAAAGAAAATTGATAAACAATACATAATTCAACTTCCAAAGTTAGAACAAGAAGCGGATTTTAGAAAAGCATTATATGGAGCAAGGACTTATCCAAGCAAGAGGAGATTTATATCCGAACAATATCAAAAATACACAAACGGCGAAATTGATTTTGATGAGGTTAAAGATTATCTTATTGATGCGGATGTTGTAAGTCTTTATCCAACGGCAATGCTTGAAAATTATATGACGGGCGAAATTAAGAAATGTGAAGGAGAAATGAAAGGGAAACTAGGAATATATAATGTTGATTACATATCTCCAAAAAATCTATTACACCCGCGAGTGCCATTCCGTGATATTAGTAAAGGCTGTTTAAAGTGGGAATTAAGAGATATGAAAGACCAATGGCTTACTTCTGTTGATATTGAAGATATGATTGAACTTGGATACCAAGTCAAAATCATTCGTGGCTATTATACAGAAGGAGCCGAACCAGTATTCAAAGATTACATATTAGAGTTATTTAAACGAAAACAAAATTCAAAAAAAGGCACACCGCAGTATTTATTAGCAAAGTTATTTATGAATGCTTTATACGGAAAGACAATTCAAAGACCGATTAATTCTGTAAGCAAATTTATAACAAAAAATCATGAGTATTGGAAATTCTGGGCTAAACATGTGATAACCGATATTGAAAAGTTTGAAGAGGCTAATGGCGAATTATGGTTAATTTCTGGTATTCCAAGAGATGACAAATTGAAAGAAGAAAAAATTACAAAGCCCACTCACTGCGGGGCATTTATCCTAGCATACAGCAGACGAATTATGTATAAGTATATGTCCGAAGCCAACCCAGACAACGACCCCGACAGAGATTATTATTATACAGATACAGACAGCATTCAAAGCCATGTAAGAAACATTGAACGAATTAAAAGATTTAGAGATAAAACAATCGGTGGAATGGATGATGACCTTGGAACTGATTGTAAAATAATAAGGGGAATATGGGTAGCACCAAAATTGTATATGTTGGAGTATGTAAAGAAAGGTGACGAAAAAGGTAAAACTCATTTCCACTTTAGAGGAAAAGGTTTAGATTTGAAAAAATTAAATCCAACCGCTTATGAATTAATGGATAAGGGCGAAAGTTTAACTAATACCAGAGACTTTATAATGAAGAAAATACATACTAGTAGAAACAGCAAACAACAACATATTGAACACTTTAGCATACACCACCAAAAGAATGTTGTAAAAGTAGTTAATAAAACAAGATGGTGCGGTCGTGAGTTTATCAATGAAAATGATAGTATCCCTTACGGCTTTGATATTTGATAATTTCACTTCGTGCTACGCACTCTCACTATGGGTTCAACTTGTTGAATCTATAATCTCAAACATCGTCCTCCATTAAAGTATGAAACGATGTTTTGTGATGACGAAGTCAGAACAAAAGATCAATAATTAATTAATTTTTTTCCATAAAATTTTTTACCACTCTATATAGACAGATGACCACCCTCACCAGACTATGCGAGAAGTTTGAGAAACTCTCTATTGAAAATAAAAAAGAAACATTTTCTATTACCGATGTTAAAAAGATAATTACTGACGAAATTCAAATGATTGAAAATGCGCGGGCAGGAAAGCCAAGGGATATTTTTCCATTCGGTAAGTATAAAGGTAAGAAAATTCAAGATGTTGCAACTATTGATAAGTCATACCTTGAATGGGTTATGAAACAGCCGTGGTTTGATAAATTTACAGACATTAAAAGTGAAGTAAAAAAATATTTATAATAAAATAAAATTAAATCTTTATATATAAGATGACCGACCTGAGTACCAAACAAGACTACTTGAATGAAATTGAAAAATGGAATCTTGACAGCGGCAATGTCAAAATGCCGACAATTAAATGGACTAAGCCTGACATTGTATCTTTGTATGAGCAATACAAGCCGAGGGACGACACAGCGAAAGCTACAGACGAAGGATGTAACGTGAAAGTAGTTATTCAGTTGGAGGCCACATTAGAAAAAATGATGGAGGAACAAAGTACTCCTTTTAAGGAAACAGATCTTGTTGTGAGAGAGACTGGAATTACCGAAATAAAGGCTAATGTAGGCGAAGAAATAGCGACTGCTACATGTACAGAAGAAGGATGTATATTAAATAAGCACCTTGTAAAGAGTGTAAGAAAAAAAATGCGTTATCAGTTTCAATTGACGATGATAGATTTTGCGATGTGGCATGTGTGCTTTCATTTCTAGAAAAAAATGAAGAAATGAATGAAGTTAGAAAAAATAATTTTATCAAGTATTTTAAAAAGTGATATTTGAAAATCCACACTTCCATTTTCGTTTTTTTTTTCATTATGGGTCCTCGATCCAAGTAAAAGCATACTGAATACTTATAGTCTGATTTGCAGTAGCCTGTGCTGTTATAGTTAGCCTTTCGCTTGGCAACATGTCATCTAAATCATAATCAGCAAAATTTATACTTTGAGCATCACTTGTATTCACGAATACAACAGCAATCACATTCCCGCCGCTAATAGTGGCAGTAGTATCAAACGAAACTAAACTCGTATTTGTATTGTTCTCAGCATACACGGCACCTGTAAGTGTAGCATTTTTTATTACCTTAATGATTACGCTACTTTTAGTGTCAGTATTTAGAATATTTAGCCGTCAGACAGTCTAGGATACACTATACTATAATTAGCAATAGTGTTTCCAATAATATTAGTATTATTCCTCATAGTAAAAGCATGAGTTGCTACATTCGTTGTATTTGCTGTTCTTTCATAAATAAATGGAATACCACTTATGATTTCAGTTCCTTCAATAAAGCATCCAACACTGGCAATTCTAAGATTTTGGATTTGCGGATTAGCACCAACAGCCAAAGAAGCCAAGAATGGTAAAGTAGTATTATTAAGAGATGTAGCAGTTTTGCTGTTGGCATATCGTATAGCATGGACTAGTTGAAATTGTCCAGTGTTTGGATTTTCAATATAAAATGATATCTGACCAAAACCTACGTATTGATATTTAATCTGAAATACATTACCCTTACTGAAATCAATTGCTGGTAAGTAATCGGTTCCATCCGCTTTATCTACATTCCATTGACTTTGTTGAACCTCGGTAATGACATTGGAGTTGTTTAATTGGTATGTTTTCATTACACCATTTTCTCTTGAGAAGAAAAATCCATCCGTCAAGAAGGAATCACCAATACCTACATAAGATGAATATCCGCCTGCTTCATTTGTATTCCACAAAGCAGTAAATCTGACACATACCCCCATACCAGCACGATATTTAATTTTCTTTTTTGTTTCAATGAATAATCTTGAACCTCCAACTGCCTGTGTTGTTAGATATGCCATAGCACTCTTTTGCTCTAATGTAGCACTAGTAGTGCTTGTGTTCCACTTAGAGATATTTACATTATACATAAATGTTTATTGTATAATCGGTGTGTATTGCGATGTTGCTAATTCGCCAAATGCTGTTTTTTCAACATTAGTCTCAAGATAACCATCATGCCCTACTTTTACATTTACGAAATCTCCGTCTGGATTTTGTGCTACCAAATTTCTCTGGTGGGACATAGTATATAAACAATTTTTTTTTTATTATTCTTTTTTAACTCATAAGGATTTCAATTCCCTTCACAAGCACACTTCGTTGAAGAATAGCATAAGTGTAATGGTTAAGATTGTTTCCCGCAGTGGTTGGAACGAACTCATATCGCCTCTCGGTGTCTAGGCTCAGACCGCTCACCTCATACCCGTCGGTATCCTTATCACACAGCGGGCGGTTATTGTCCCAAGTATCTACATGGAACCAGTTGTAATGATAGACATCGCTGTTTAGGATGGCACTTCCCTTCAACTTATCCTTCAAAATCATATAGTCTTCATTCTCAGATGTGTCAACGTCAAATTGTTGAAGACGCGAACCATCCAGAGTTGTATAATATGAAATAATCTTCGCATCCGCTCTGTTATCATTGTCAAAAGCAGTATTTTTATTTTCATCGTTGTGGAATGCGGAAGTATAAATCTTCTAATTCTCTCACCCTGCGAGCGGTTCATTTTTACTACAAAATTTTGGTTTTGTGTTTGGAGGGTCTGCTTCCAAGAGATAGGGTATTCAATCTTAAATGGGAAACCTTCTCCCGCAATCTTCTGCTGAACACCAAGGACGACATTTGGGTCAGTCTCTACGGCAAGAAACAGATTCAAGTTTGAAATAGTAGCACCAACAGCCACCTGTGCAGCACCAGTGGAAATACTGCTTGCATCAGTTCCATAGAAAGTAGAGCGGTTAGTACCCTCCCAGACAATTCGCAAATCCAAAATTTCATTAAAACCGATAGTCTTATCTAGTTCAAAAATAGTTCCAAAAATCATACCCAACGGAAGTTTAAATTTAATGACAGGGGTATTCGTTCCATTACCGCCTCCTTCAAAATACTTAGCCTCCTCAAAAGGAACATTAACAAGGCTATAATTTCCAGCAGTGCTATCGGCGAGAGCAGTATCATTATGACGGCGGGCATTAACAAGTGGTACTTTGCAGTATCCTTGAACTGCAGCAACCACTCCAGCAGTATTGACTGCATCAGTAATTGCTTTTCTTTCCGCTACACTTCCTATCTCAACTTTTCCAGCATTACACTTTTGAAGCATAGCCCCGCTAGATACACCCGCCCCGTGGTTTTCAAGTGCCATAAATTTTTCATATTTAATTTCAGGCTTCCAAATCATCTTAGTGTAATTGCCCACATGTTGAAGATTGCACAAATATTGACCGCTTCGGCTTCGCAGTTCAATTCTTTGTATCATAGGCAAGCAATCCATAAACATACGATTATAACCAGCAGGATGCGGTAGGGGCGTAAGTAAATCGCAACACCGACCTCGCAAGGTTCAAAGGACGAGTAGGGATTTCAAAGGTGCTTTCATTTCCTCCCGCAGTGGTGAGAACAACATCAGCCGACCCTTCACGGGCAGTAAGTTTGTTCAATTCATACTTACCCGTGAGCAGTTCCTTAGTCTGATGGACTAGTTCTCCTCCGTATTGGACAGGCATTTTTTGTTTTGTTTTTGAAGTAGTGTAATTAACTAATTCACCAGAATATATTTATAGAAAAAATAAATAATTCTAAAAATTAATTGATATTTAGTCGATAGCATGCTATCGACAATTGTCCCAAGGGACTAATTTATCTCTTTTTCAAAAGATTGAAAAATGAATTAAATAAACTAAAATAATTAGTTTCACGATAAACCAATAATGTCATAACTATTCCCAAACCATTAAGATTTATTGCTTGGTCGTTTTCGTCCGTCAAGTAAAACCTGAATACATTGTTTGAACTCGCAGATAATGTTTTCCCGTATTCACTACCAGAGCCGTCATAGATGACAGAACCGAAAGGAATTTCGTTGGCTGTGTATATTTCTTGTAGCACATGATTATCACCTTCATTCACTAAATCCGATTGAAGATACAGAGTTTTTTCACCAGTTAAAATAATTACATTCGGCGATTTAATAAAATCATTTGTAAAGAAATATGTTGAATTTCTATCAAAACCCATAACTTCATGAATACGTGTATCAGCATCAAATATAAACCGCGGTTGAATACCTCCGTTATTTGAAACACTGAATGTTAATTTGCCATCCTCCGCTTCTGTGTTTGTATTGTTGCTTGAGACAACATAAGTATAGTCATTCGAACTTTCTGCCGTCAGTATCTCAGATAGTTTATTTTTTAAGTTGTTCATTGTGTAGTTGCCCTCAGGTATCGTAATTAAAGCCTCATACCCGTCTTCGGATAATGTAAAAGTATTATATGGTGAAGCCACGGAGTAATACGATTTCGGCACATAAATATGAAGAATTTTACAATGTGTGGGATTGTCTAGCCCCTTCATATTGACTTCGTGTGTAAAGTCGCTGTCTGTTCCCGTTATTCTATTTTTACTATTTATGTAGTATATACCCGAACTTCTTCCTCCCTTGTACTCCATGATATTTAGAATTACGCTTCGTGCTCCGCACTCTCGCTTATTCTAAACATCGTTTTTTTCTTTTTCAAAAAAATTAATGCTTATTGTAATCCTTAAAAGTGCGTAGCCCCCGATGTTTGTTGAAGACGAAGTCTGAAACAAATATCAAATGTATGAATCAAAACCATAACCATTCTGTGCTTTTAATTTTTCTGCTTCGTCTTCTTTTAAATCTGTATAACCGCTGGCAAATTTAAATTTAATACCTTTCGCTCGCTCCATTAAAAACCTCATAGCAAACCATCCACACGTGTCCGAAGTATCACTCTGCTCTTTTACTTGATTAACCTTCATTAATAAATAACTATCGGGGTGGCTTTGGTCAATTAGTCTTTTCATTTGTTGTTGAAAGTCTTCCGTCGGCTCGTAAAGTGCTAAAGGGTCATACACTTCAACACTTCTGTCTTTATCCAGACTTACCCATATAGCAATCCAATGAGACCCGCTTGTTTGTGATTGTCCAAATTCATAATAAATCCGTATCGCTTTCTTTTTTCTGGATTTAGTTTGTAGATTTCATCACTTGCTATCGCTCCGAGATACCATCCATATTTTTTCATTATGTTGTCTATTTCATTAGTCATTAGTCCCCGCCCCTCACCCTCTTGCTGTGGTTGCTCTTGCTGTTGCTCGTCTGTCTGTGGTTGCTCTGGTGTCTCCGCGACACTCGGTGGTATGGTTGTCTCCTCTGGTGGTGTTAGGTCTGGCGGTGTAGTCGTATCTGTTGCCGGCTCTGGTGGCGGGGGTAGCGGTTTGGGCATTCCCTCGTCAATATTCAAATCATTTGAAACTTGTTTATCAACATTTGGGTATATCGTCATTTTGCTAGTTAGAGTTTTTACAAAGTCCTTTTTATTCATTGTGTGTTTCAAATCTTTGCGGGCTAAGTATTTTTTTATTTTCACTATTGAAAATACTTTATCAATTAATTCTTCTAATGTCTTCGCTCCACTACCTTTTTGCTCATTAATACCCATATACTCTTCATATCTAGCATAATCCGCTACTTTTCTTTTTACGTTTTCCTTTTCATTTCCAACATCAATATTAAACCTTTTAATCATGTCAATAATCACTTTGAAGTGTCTTTGTAATTTAATTTTTTATGTCCATCACTATCTAGTCTCTTTTTTAAAGCCTGTGCTAACTCTTTTATAGTAATGTTTGGGTGATAAGTTTTTGAAAATGCTGATATTAAAAATTGATTAATTTGTAAATGTTCAAAATGCTTACCCTTTTCTTCTGCTTTCTTTTCTTCCTTTTCAAGTTTTTCTTTATATTCTTCTGCTAACTTTTTCTGTTCCTCTAAAGATGTCGCTGTGGCTATAGCCGTCTGAATATCTTGACTGGCTTTTTGTAAATCTTTACGACTCATCTTTTTTATGAACTTATCTGTATATCCTGCTAATTTCAGTGTTTCAATATCTTTCTGCTTTTGCTTTTTTTCTTCCTCATATTGCTCTTTCGTTTTCAATGGTGCTTCATCTCCTAAATTAGGTAAGGGCGGTGCTTGTGGTGGTGCTCCTAATGGCGGTGCTTGTGGTTGTCCCTGCTGTGGTGGCATAATATATTGATATTGTGGTGGCGGTGGTAATGCTTGTATCCTATTTTTTCTATCTTCTTCATATTTTACATCATCTATGAGTTTTTGCTCCCTTCTTAGTTCTCTGGCTTTTTGTTCTTGTCGTTCCTTGATATCGGATAGTTCATTGCGGTGTATCCTTGCTAACTCATCCTGCCTTTCCTTAGTATCTGCGTCTACGCGACGCTCTTGCCTCTTCTTTTCTTCTTCAGCATCAACTCGTGCTTTTTTCTCTTTTTGGTCAATCTCATCAATCTTTTCGTATTTCTCCTTTCTGAGTTTGTCTAAGTGGTCATTAATGGCGGTTCTAGTATTTTGCTCAATCTCTGACAGGCACTGGACTTTTCGCAAGTCTTCCTTCTTTGTTTTTTTCTTTGCTTTTGGTCTGCTCAAGTATTTCATAAAAGTTTAACAATTTGAAGTGTGCTCATATCATTTGTCTTTTTACCGAAATTAAGATAATATTTTTTACCCTTCTGGATAATATACGGCTTACCGCTCTTATTCCTATAAACCCGCGGTGGACGGACTTTTGTCTTTTTTATTCGCTTGGTTTTAGCGGACATTTTATATTAACAAAAAAATATTTCCTCATAATTTTCAAACAAAATATCTTTTAGAACTTCAAGGCCCCGCGTCCGCTTTGCTTACCATACCCCAGTCTTGATGCTACAGAACCAACACTACCAGCGTAAGGTACCCCGACACTACTTAATGCTCCCGCAGTCCTAGAGATTAACTTATTATTGCGAAGAAATTTATCAACAGCCATTGCGGTTTTGCCTACTTTTTGCCAGTTAATTTTACCACCAGCCTGCCCATTGCCCTTCTTCCGTCCAGTTTTCTTTTTACCTCCAGCCATGTTGGTGCTTGAGTTAATAGTTCGTTTGCCGATTGTTGGAATGACTTCAACACGAGTTGTTTTCACTACCATATAATAGAAAGATTTTAAAAAATCTTTCAGCAAAAATAAAAAATAATTACAAAAATAATTATTTCATGCGATAGGCAAAATTTTTTCTTAACTCATCATCAACACTTGAAACATAAAGAAAATTAAATCTCTCCTTTGTTGCTTCGTGATACTTTTGAAGAAAGTAGTCAAAATCAAAAGATAAGTCTAAGTGTTTATACACGAGTTCCATTTTGTCCTGAGATTGACCCGGAAAGTTTAATAGATAATCTAACTGCTTAATGGCTTCTGGCCGTAGGTCGTTCAAATACTGACTAGACATAATCACCTTACTTTTATAGTGTCTGTTCTTTTTTAACAAATCACTTACGGACTTGTCTCTTAATCCACTTCCTAAATCGTCCAAAACAAAAACAACCTCTGGAGAGATATATTTTTGCTGGGGCCTTTCTTTTGGCGCCTCTGCGGTGCTCTGTTTCTTTTCCTTTCCGAAATAAAGAAATTGTGGCTTCTCTATTTCTTCTTTGTCCTGTTTTACTTCTCCTTCGTGTTGCTCGTCATGTCTGTTCAGTTTGTCTAACTCATAATCAATAACATTTACACCATCTGATTTAAGAAAGGTATATATCGCCATCGGGTTGCCTCTGTTCTTAAAGTGCTTAACCATTGCTTTATAAATGTAGTCCTTGTGAATTGTTGAAGCAATAATTACAATACGGGTTTTTCTGTCTGTAGTCCGTTTCAGTATTTCAAAGAGTGCTGTCGTTTTACCGCTCTTCTTACGGGCGAGTAGAAATGTGTTGGCATACGGCTCATTAAATAATTTATAACCTTTTGCTTTTTTATCTCCGTTTCCATCCTGCTTCACAGGCTTAACTTTGACGTTGTTTATTTTCTCCATCCTATATAATTATCCCAAGAACTCTAGGCACACAACAATTCTTCCCGCTAAATTTCCTGCGTCAATATTTCCGCTGTCAGTTTCAAGGACTTTAAATGTATATTGTCCGTCAGTCCATCCGACAACCCCCAAATTATAACTAAGGTTTGAAATGTTTGCTGTGGTGCTGTCCGCAAATGTTCCAATAATTCCAATTCTGTCCATATAAAGAATTCTGGTTTTGGTTTCGGTCTGGTCGTTCATATAGTGGATAAACTTAACATTCATTTTGGTGGGTGTGAATGACATTTGGATATTTTTATTAAATGTTTTGCTTCCTCCAGCAAAATCATTGCTCAGAAAAATAATCTTTTGGTATTTGAACTCACTCATCATATATTTTGTATAATATTAAAAAAATGATTTTAATATTCTTGTTTATGTGGTCTGTGTTAGGTCGGACTGCCTGCGACTTTTACTCACGGGTCAGTGAGAAAAAAAATGAGAGTTGTGCTTATTGTATTCAGAAAGGAATAGAAACAAAATTTAAATGTGTGTATAAGCCTATGAGTGATTGGTGTGTTAGTTTTGATGAAGCCCTTCCTTTAATGTGTTCGGGTAGTGATGCTTATTGGTATAAAATACACTTATACGAGTGCTCACTTCTTACTTGAAGAAGGTGATGGAAGGCAAATGCCGATAAGCAATGTTAAAATACCAACATAAGTATTAGCAACCTCGCACGGCAAGTTCTTTTCAGATAGCCTTACGATACAAAGGGTTATAATGGCAATAATGATACCCATTTGAAATAAGTATTTAATAAGTCGGCTGTCTGTCGGTCTGTTTTTTATACAACAACAATTCCAGTTATCTTCCAATTCGTGCTCTATTTTTTTTCCTCAGTCTTTAGTTCTACTTCAAGAACACGGGACTTTAATTCTGGAGTTAGTTCGCCATCCATATCCATAATAGGCGGGGGTCTGTGAAATCTAGTCGCATTATTTGACATTTGAAAATACGACTGCTCGGATTTCGGCTAGTTGGTTTGCTTGGTCTTGTAGTATATTCATAAGATTTTTATTTTCTTTTTCTAAATTAACTGCCTTTTCCGTCATGTGTTGAAAAGCACTAACCAGTATTGGTATAAATTCCATATATGATACTCCTTCAAGGATGCTTTTTCCGTCGTCTGCCTTCATTCCACTTTCAGATACAAATTCTGGAAATATTTTTTTAACCTCGTCGGCAATAAATCCGTGGCTCTTTTTTTCTTTTTTCTCGTCTGATTTCCAATAATATGAGCAACAATTAATTTTCATTAATTTCTCACAACATCCCTCACAGTCTAGTGTTTTAATATCTGATTTTAATCTCCTGTCTGAACCAGATGACCATGTATTTGCTCCCGCAGCCAAAAACACATAACCCGTATTATTTTCACCATTTGATAGTGTAGTCGACCAAGCATGTAATAATCCACCTGTATTCATTACCACCGCATAACCTGATGAGTCTCCTGCTTTCATAAATATTTGTGGGTTGGTGGTATTGTTTGGTCTTTTTCTTAATGTTAAAAATCCGCTGGATGCTGTTGTGATGCTTAAATCTCCCGACGTATTAATGTTCATCGCCTCAGTCATTGTTATAGATTGACCAAGTGTTCCTCCATTTTTGTAATTAAAACTGAGTTTGTTTGAGTATTTCGCTATTTGGAAATTTGATGATGTGTTTGAAGATAATATGTTTGTGCCATCAAAATAACAATCAAAATATAAATTGATATTGTCGTGTGCCCAGTTCAATAATTGGAATGTTGGATAAGCATCCGCTGTCGTTATTGCCTGTAAGTGTGCCCCTCCCATATTACCCGCCGTTCCATACAATTCTAATCCACCCGTTGCTCCATTTGCTGATTTCGTTGTATTGCCTATTATTATCGGCTTACCTAGTGCTGTTGTTATTTTGTCGCTCGTTGTTAATGTCGTTGTTGATATACCTGCATTTGCTGTTATTAATCCACTCGCGGTTGCCGTTGTTGTTGATATACTCGCATTTGCCGTTATTAATCCACTCGCCGTTAGTGTCGTCGTTGATATACCCGCGGTTGAAGTAATTGTTGTCCCTGTTATTGTTCCGCCATTTGTTAAATTATTTGAGTTCATATCTAAGGCACCATAAAACCTCATACCGCCAGCATTGTTAAAACGGACAATGTCAGACGAAGCACTTTTATTATCCAAAAGTTTTGAAATATAAAGTCCCGCCCCTTTTACATCAAATGCTACATTCGTGAATACATAACCTCTTTGGTTCGCTGTTCCACTTGTAGCAGTATTTAAAGTAAATAAGAAATATTGGTAATCACCTGATGTCTGTGAAAAGAATATATCTCCTCCATTTTGGTTTAATATCCTCGCCCCATTATATGTTATATTTCCGCCATTAGTGATAGTTTGATTATTAAAATCGGCATTGTTCGTTAAAGTTAGATATTTTATTGTAGTGCTCGCACCATTAAATGTTTTACTTCCTGTTATGGTTTGGTCTGTTGTTAGTTTTACATTTTGCCCGTCCAATGTATTTACATAACTTTTGTTTGCTCCATCGGCCGCTAATGTCGGAGTTCCAAGGTTGGCTATTTTGCTACTATTACAATCTAGCCCCGAAGCATTTACCCAACCGACGATTGCCCCATCAATAATAAAACTTATTTTTTTGGCATTTATTTCAAAGTTATAATTTACGCCCGTGCCCATATCAAGGCATCCGATAGTTCCTATATTGGCTGTGGAGTTAAAAACCACGAATGTTCCCTTTGTTGTCGCATTCGTTGAATTTCCAGTTATTTCAAGGGCACTGCTAAATGTCTTAATTCCTGCTATTCTTTGGTTTCCTGAGGTTTTAACTGCCGAAGTATAAAGGACAGAAACATCCACACCATCAACGAGATTCACATTTGTTATACTTTGGTTTCCCATATTTAGTCCTCCCGTCATATTGGCAGTGCCGTCTAATCTAAGAAATGGTGATGCCACATTTCGCCATTGTCCAGTGCTATAAATGAGTAGTTGATTATCTGATGCTGTTGTTATAATCACATCGCTATGTGTATCAATACTTCCACTTGCCGACACTTTCGCGTTGTTGGAGTCGTGCTCTGATAGCCAAGTTGTGATAGACCTACCATTTAGTTGATTTACATTTGTTATGCTTTGGCTTTTCATATCAAGACCCGCACTCGCATTTATTATACTGCTAAATGTTTTAATACCCGCTATGGTTTGGTCTCCTGTTAGTTTGACCACCGAACCATCAACTGCGAGATTAGCGAGATTAATTCCATTATACGTAGAAGCCCCTGAAATAGCAAAACCCCCCATATTTAGTCCTCCCGTCATACTGGCTGTGCCGTCTAATCTAAGAAAGGGTGGTGTGGTGTTTCTCCATTGCCCCGTGCTATACATAATCAGTTGGTTATCTGCTGGAAAGCCTGTTATCGTCACATCGCTATGTGAGTCTATACTTCCAGCTGCTGACACCTTATTATTATTATCATTATGCTCAAATATCCATTCATCAACGCCTTTGTCATTTAGTAAATTTACGTTTATTATATTCTTCCTTCCCATACTAATATTGCCTGTTTCATCAACATTTATCGGAAAGGTTTTATTTACCCAGTTTATTGAGTTATATGTTAGATAACTATTCATCGCCACTGGTGCTGTAATGACTACATCTGAAAGTGTGTCAATTGAACCGAGGGCAGTATTCTTCCATTTGCCTTCTACATCGTTGTAAGTTAAGTATTGTCCGCTCGCTTGTGCAAATATGTTTGTGTCAATCAAATTATATAAACTGGTTTGGTGCGGATTGGAAGTATTAGAGCGGTGTTGAGTTGAGGCTTTGACTTCATCATTATCCCTTACTCGTTGCTCTGTGCAGTATAAACGGCTTTCTTCTTTGACATCCGTAGTTGATTTTAAAGCGAGCCGTGTGTCAAAGCGGTTATCAGTCCAATAATAATTAAGTCCTTCTTTTAGGTCAGCTGTTGATTTTAAAGCGAGCCGTGTGTCAAAGCGGTTATCAGTCCAATAATAATTAAGTCCTTCTTTAATGTCCGCGGTGCTTTTGGTAGCCAGTCGTGTATCAAATCGGTCGTCGGTGTAATAAAGATTTATTGGGTCATCATCTTCTGGCACTCTGTCTGTATTAAGACCGACTATGTTTGTGTTGGTAAGGTCAAGGTTGGCGATTGATAGGCTGTCTGTCGCGATTTCTGACAAGCAGAGTAATGATTTATATTGCGACATTATATTAATTAATTAATTATTTTAAAAAATACTAAAATATATTAATCTTAGTATAAAATGCCGTCTCCCGAAGCGAGCCGACAAAACTGGGGAAAAGCAGTTGATGGAATTAAACAAAAAGCAAAGCAGAGAAAAATGGAACATGCCAAAAAGGTTTTGGAACAATACCGAAATGCGGTTAAATGTGAAGAAGATATGGAACGAAAAATAGCAGAGATAGAAAATAAGAATGTGGCGAACGATATTGTTAATGAAAAAGACCAAGATGACACACCCGAGCAGAGTGATAGCGAAAGTGAATGTGATTTTACTGATATCATTGCTGAAAAGATGGCAAAAATGAAGATAAGAAGAAAGAAAGCGGAAACTAAGAGAGAAAAGAAGAAGAGTAAGAAACCCGAGCCTGAGCCAGAGAGTGAAGAAAGTGAAAGTGAGAGTAGTGAAGAAGAAGAACCAAAACCTAAGAAAGGTAAGGGTAAGAAGTCAAGTAGTGTAAGTGTAAAAGTATATAATCAATCTTCTGGTGGTGCTAAGAAAGAAAAAAATAATGATGTTGAAAAATGTTTCTTAAAGTTTTAAAAATTTGAAATTAATAATTCTCTTACTGCTTTTCTTTTAGCATTATTTAATACATAAGTTGTTTTCACTTTCCTTATCTTAAAGTCTTTAAAAATATGTTTTATTTTTTTGGAATAGTTATAAGATAAAATAAATTGACCTTTTATTCCTTTTAGCGCATTATATACTTCCTCTGGAGACGCATGGTGTTTATATCCCCAACTTTTATTTTCTTCTTCATCATATGGTGGGTCAAGATAGAAAAATGTGTCTGGTGTGTCATATTTTTTATCACTGCTTTAAAGTCTTTGTTTAATACTATAGTGTCTTTTAATCTATCTTTTAATTTTTCAATGTTTTTCTTAAAATGTCCCCTTGAAGATAGCCCATCATAATTTCTGTAATCGGCGAAAGAACTTCTATTTCCGGCGAATGAATTAAATGATAAATATAAATTTCGGTAAAGTCTCATACTTGGTTCTTTGAATTTACCTTTTTTAAAATTTTCAAATTTGATTCTTGAAGGTGTAAAATCATATCTATAAATTGTTTCTACTGGCACTTTCTTCATATCTTTCCATATGTGATAAATATCTTTATCCAAATCATTGATGACTTCTAAATCGGATGGTTCTTTTTTTCTAAATACACTTCCAGCACCGATAAAAGGTTCAACGTAAATTTTGTGAGTTGGTATTAATGGAACGATTACCTTTTTTAGAAAATGTTTTCCTCCTACCCTAGGAAAAAATGACATTGTATATACATCACCAAAGATAATGATAAGAATAATAATTCGCATACTCTGGATGATTATAAGTTAATTCACCTTTTGAATTTCGTATTGCTTTTGCTCTCATTCTGTAATTTTTTCTTCTTTCTTTATCCAAATGGTCTAAGTGTGAATATAAACCTATGCGGTCTTTATAATGTTCGTATCTGATATCTCCAAAATTAACAACCTTACCTTTCGGACTAATGACTTTATATTTTTTGTTTTTTACATTTGATTTTGAAAATCTCATACTATATAAATGCCAGATTTAGACCATAAACATACAATTATTAATAACCAAAATCGTAATAGTCAATTAGAAGACACACCTACGGGAGAAGTAGTTAAAACAAAAGAAGAAGAAGCCCTTGAAATAGACCACCAGAAAAAGAACCCGAAAATATGGAATACTATATGGGTTGATAATCCATTAGACCAAGTTTTCTTAGACTTAGCAGATATGAGTAAGATAAAAGATAAGAAAGGAAATAAAGGATATGCTTGGATGCTTGTTTGGATTGATTGCCATTCAAGATATTTAATCATCATTCCATTAAAAATAAACAGCGAAAGAAGTTTATTATGCTTTGAAATCTATACCTTATAAACCTAAATCAATTACAACCGACAGCGGAGGAGAATATAAAGGTGCTACTCGTGATTATTTTATTCAAAATAGTATTAAGCACAATGTGGTTGAAGTAGGGGACCACAGAGCCTTAGCGGTTGTTGATAGAGTTATAAGGAGTATTAGAAGGTGGTTGGATTTATTATTTGAAACAAATAGAAATTTTGACTGGGTAAGTTATATTCAAGACTTGGTTAATGCTTATAATCATAAAGTTCATAGAGGAATTCAAGCCAGACCTGTGGATGTCTTTGCTAGAAGAGACAAAAATAAACAGACTATCACTCGTGATAACCTTATTAATGAATTCAATGTTGGCGATAATGTAAGAAAGGAAAAAAAACAAACGGAATCTATTTTCCAAAGGAGGAAAGACTTTCAGTAAAATTATTTATAAAGTCAAAGGCCGTTCCGGATTTAAGTTAATATTAAATAATGATGAGTTAGTAAGCCCGAGGGATTTATTGAAAACAGATTTTACAAAACCTATTGATGAAGAGAAAGACATAAAACAACAAACAAAAGAAATTATAAAGGAAAAGAAAACAAAAGAATTGCTAAAGAGAGAAGAAATAGAACCAGAAAACATCAGAACAAGTAAGAGAGAACGAAAGGCTAAAGTAATACTTGACCTTTAATGAAAATAAAAAAATACTATTAAACTAACTTCTTTGCCCCAGTTTAAAACGAATGCTTGGTCCCCATGGAAAAACCTGATTAATCTGGACAAAGAAGATAATTTAATAGGGTGGCGGTGGTAGAACGCCTTTAATCAAAACACAACCCTGTAGGCAGTCTTTACGGTGAGCCCATAATAATCCGCGACAGAGCCGATATTATCCCACAATCTAAATAGCCTGAAACTTCCATCGGTAAAATGGACGACAAAATGTTCGGGCACCTGATCCTTCCTCATTGGCGATTTGTACGCATTCAACTTTGTTGTTGGAAGACCCTCATTCGGCTGTTGGTAAATGCGGGCTACACCATTTTCCTTATCTATTTCAACCCAGTAATCCTGCTTGCACTCAATTGGTTGATTTCGTTCGTGATTAGGCTCCCGTGCTATGACCGCCCTCCTCCTACCTAATTCTTTGGGGATATTTTCCGCAGTAATAAGCCCAACACGCATTGCGCCGACTGCTTCTGCCAAAACCTAAACCCCCTTTCATTGAAAAAAAAGAAGAAACGAAACAACAAACTTACCCTTACTTCAGGATCTTCGGGTTGCTTCTGTTCTGGAACCTTGCATTCAGCATCCTCTGGCTCCTCCCGCGGTTCGTTGTCAGCCATACCTACACAACAGACAAGGGTTTGGTATTTTTGTCTTAGCCACTTTGGGAATTCTGAAAAAAAAAGTCGCAGAACAAAAAAGCACGAGGAAAAACATTTTACTCAATTGTGTGAATTTCTGGATTTCGGCTGTTCGTTTGAAATGCATTAAAAAAGGAAAAGCGAAATTTTTTTTACACCAGCCACCTATAGGCTCAGGTCAATTTACCATCTTGCCAGATTTTGACAAACTGGAAAGTGTCTAACTTTTCATTTTTCAGAATAGTCTTAATCAGTCAAAGTGCGAACAAGAATGAGTGATGAAGATAGTAGCGATGGAGAATATACTGAAAGAGAATACCACAATAAGTGGTTAGAAAAATTAAAAGATACACATTAATCTCAGTTAATAAAACAAAAATTGAAAAACGAAACAAGAAATAAAATAATACAAAGCAAACTTGACGAGAATGAGAAAGAAAGGATTGAATTGGAAAAGCAAAAAAGATAGTGCGAAAATAAAGGAAATGCTATTAATGAAATGCTTGAAATGCGAAAAGGAGAAAAAGAAAGAAAGGAAAAAATAGATTTGGTAAAGAGAGAAGAAAAGAGAAAAGAACTGAGCAAGAAAAAA
>WBZZ01001140.1:347500-352500 GCA_019918135.1 Paulinella micropora | reverse complement strand
ACTCTCACGCACACATCCTCGTCGGGAACCAAGCGCTTGACTTCAAGAAGCAAGGTTCTCTCCATCTACCCTATTTTCCTATCTGTCTATCCAACTTGCTATATGTCTCTCTGTCTTTTTTATTCAACGGAGATAAATCATTCTTTGCCACACAGTTTACCCGATAAATCTTTCTTCTTCTCCTTCTACCATCATTAAAGAATTGACAAGTAAGACGGGAGGGGGAAATTTTTGCGGTATTTGCAGTGATTTCCCACAAAACTTTACCGCATATTTGCTTCCCGTCTCACAGTTTGGCGTCTCTTTGCTAGACGGGTTAACGGAGATCGAGGAGTCGGTTGAGGCCAACGCAGTCGAGCGCCGTCTCAACGACCTGCTGCTGGAAGACGAAGCCGCCAACAGGGTACACAAAACACACACTAACAGCACCACACAAATACATAACATTACATTTACACAGTATCAGGATTGCATGGGGACAAAGTCTTGGTACGAGCAAACTTTCGATCGCAGTCTCCCCAAAATTTCCTGAAAATAAGTACCCATCTGAACAGAAATTTGGCACTTTCCCGAAAAATTTAGCACTTTTATATCCGGAAAACCCGGCAGATTTGTGACTTCATCAATCTGGGAATTTGGGAGACAAAAGACTTTTCCTTGATGAGAACAAGGTCAAACATAGAAAGGATGGCCCGAAAAAACTCGTTACACATGGCTGCAACGATATCTGTTTCTTTTCTCAGAATTCTGTGGTTTGTTGAAAATCGAAGAGAGAGAAGATAATGGTGCTTTTTTTCCAGAGGACAGGTTGGAACAAGGTTGTGTACATACATGTATGACTAGCATCAAGACATGTATGCATGTTTGCATGTGTATATGGATGTATGTGTACATGTGTGGATGTATGTGCTTGCATGTGTGCATGTCTGTCAGTAGATTCATTGCATAATCAAAAAGTGACAAAAACCTGAAAGATGGGACAACAGACATAATGTCAAGCCATTCATCATGTTATCCTCGATTGTTTCAAAGAACAACATGTGTTTCTTTCATTTGAGTATCGAAGTGATGTTTTCTATCATGTCTTTGCTAAATGCTTTGGTCTACCAGGTCGCAAGATTAACGTTTTTCTTTTTTTTTTTTTTTAAATACTAATTTGGCACAAATCATCGAAATTTTCGAGTGTTTCGTTTTCTCGTGATTGCAGTGTGTAGCATATTTGACGTTTGAAAAGGTTCAGTAACAGAACAAACTCGCATTGTTCATCCCATGGTGTCTGCTCTGGTTTGAAACACAAAATGGTTTGTTGATCAAATTTCAGCCAAATCAGTGCCAAATTTCTGTTCAGATAGGTACGCAAATTCTGGGTGGTCATCATGGGTTCAGCATTGTCAAGAGGGCAACAGCTACGGGAACATGTTGGTCTGGGATACTTATAGGTTCAGGTTCGTCGCAACGCTGCTCTGGTCGGCTGCGTCTCTAACTTCTCAAATTTTCTAGGTCCCTCCTCCTCCTCCTCCTCCTCCTCCTCCTTCTCCTCCTCCTCCTATTATTATTATTATTATTATTAGTAGTAGTAGTAGTAGTAGTAGTAGTAGTAGTGGTAGTAGGTAGTAGTAGTAGTAGCAGTAGCATCATTATTATTATTATTATTATTATTATTATTATTATTTTGGACACCGTGATAGCCCAGTGGTCAAGTTCTACCATCTGGGCCCTGTCGCCAGTTCGATTCCCGTCGGTGCCACCAGTATTTTCATTGAACATACCGGTCCGTCTGGACCGGTATGTTCATTGAACATACCGGTCCGTCTGGAAGTGTTGGAACTGCCCTTGCGGGGGTGTCATTAGAGCCTATCGTCAATTCTTCGTACTCCCCTCACGGGTGAGACGATGGAGGCGCATGTGCAGAGTTGCATCAGCCATTGACAGAGAAGCACTATTATTATTATTATTATTATTATTATTATTATTATTGGACACCGTGATAGCCCAGTGGTCAAGTTCTACCATATGGGCCCTGTCGCCAGTTCGATTCCCGTCGGTGCCACCAGTATTTTCATTGAACATACCGGTCTATTTCTGGACCAGTATTTTCATTGAACATACCGGCCCGTCTGGAAGTGTTGGAACTGCCCTTGCGGGGGTGTCATTAGAGCTTATCGTCAATTCTTCGTACTCCCCTCACGGGTGAGACGATGGAGGCGCATGTGCAGAAATGCATCAGCCATTGACAGAGAAGCACTATTATTATTATTATTATTATTATTTTGACACCGTGATAGCCCAGTGGTCAAGTTCTACCATCTGGGCCCTGTTGCCAGTTCGATTCCCGTCGGTGCCACCAGTATTTTCATTGAACATACCGGTCCGTCTGGACCAGTATTTTCATTGAACATACCGGTCCGTCTGGAAGTGTTGGAACTGCCCTTGCGGGGGTGTCATTACAGCCTATCGTCAATTCTTCGTACTCCCCTCACGGGTGAGACGATGGAGGCGCATGTGCAGAAATGCATCAGCCATTGACAGAGAAGCACTATTATTATTATTATTATTATTATTATTATTATTATTATTGTGGCACCGCGATAGCCCAGTCGTTAAGGTCTACCATCTGGGACCTGTCGCCAGTTCGATTCCCGTCGGTGCCAGTATTTTCAAAGGATATTTTCTTTGAAAGTATTGGTCTGTCTGGAAGGCTTGGAGCTGCCTTGCGGGGGTGTCAGTAGAGCCTATCGTCAAATCTTCGTACTCCCCTCACGGGTGAGACGATGGAGGCACATGTGCAGAAATGCATTCGCCATTGACTGAGAACCACTATTATCATTATTATCATTATTATTATTATTATTATTATTATTATTATTATTATTCCAGTTCGATTCCCGTCGGTGCCCAGTTCGATTCCCGTCGGTGCCACCAGTATTTTCATTGAACATACCGATCCATCTGGACCAGTATTTTCATTGAACATACCGGCCCGTCTGGAAGTGTTGGAACTGCCCTTGCGGGGGTGTCATTAGAGCTTATCGTCAATTCTTCGTACTCCCCTCACGGGTGAGACGATGGAGGCGCATGTGGAGAAATGCATCAGCCATTGACAGAGAAGCACTATTATTATTATTATTATTATTATTATTATTATTATTATTATTATTATTATGGACACCGTGATAGCCCAGTGGTCAAGTTCTACCATCTGGGCCCTGTCGCCAGTTCGATTCCCGTCGGTGCCACCAGTATTTTCATTGAACATACCGGTCTATTTCTGGACCAGTATTTTCATTGAACATACCGGCCCGTCTGGAAGTGTTGGAACTGCCCTTGCGGGGGTGTCATTAGAGCTTATCGTCAATTCTTCGTACTCCCCTCACGGGTGAGACGATGGAGGCGCATGTGCAGAAATGCATCAGCCATTGACAGAGAAGCACTAGCACTATTATTATTATTATTATTATTATTATTCGAGTCTTTGGAGCGGAGCCGCGTCACCGAACGGTCCCGTGCTACCAATGGAGGCACATGTCCGACAGGATCAAAGGCCAATTGACTGATAAGTCTATTATTATTATTATTATTATTATTATTATTATTTGGACACCGTGATAGCCCAGTGGTCAAGTTCTACCATCTGGGCCCTGTCGCCAGTTCGATTCCCGTCGGTGCCACCAGTATTTTCATTGAACATACCGGTCCGTCTGGAAGTGTTGGAACTGCCCTTGCGGGGGTGTCATTAGAGCCTATCGTCAATTCTTCGTACTCCCCTCACGGGTGAGACGATGGAGGCGCATGTGCAGATTTGCATCAGCCATTGACAGAGAAGCACTATTATTATTATTATTATTATTATTATTATTATTATTATTATTATTATTAGGGAGTACATAGGCCATTGGTCCTTTTCAATGGGCTGATTGATATAAAGCTCCTAGAGTAATGTTCTATGCCGTCACTTCCTTTATTCCACCGATTGGTGTGGAGACTTTCCTTATGGAATGGAGGACTGGATGCACATGGCCTTTTGGCTCAGCAATTGGCAGGAGATACATTCACATTATTATTATTATTATTATTATTATTATTATTATTATTATTATTATTTATGGACACCGTGATAGCCCAGTGGTCAAGTTCTACCATCTGGGCCCTGTCGCCAGTTCGATTCCCGTCGGTGCCACCAGTATTTTCATTGTACATACCGATCCGTCTGGACCAGTATTTTCATTGAACATACCGGCCCGTCTGGAAGTGTTGGAACTGCCCTTGCGGGGGTGTCATTAGAGCTTATCGTCAATTCTTCGTACTCCCCTCACGGGTGAGACGATGGAGGCGCATGTGCAGAAATGCATCAGCCATTGACAGAGAAGCACTATTATTATTATTTATTATTATTATTATTATTATTATTATTATTTTGGTATAAAGCTCCTAGAGTAATGTTCTATCCCGTCACTTCCTTTATTCCACCGATTGGTGTGGAGACTTTCCTTATGGAATGGAGGACTGGATGCACATGGCCTTTTGGCTCAGCAATTGGCAGGAGATACACTATTATTATTATTATTATTATTATTTATTATTATTATGGACACCGTGATAGCCCAGTGGTCAAGTTCTACCATCTGAGCCCTGTCGCCAGTTCGATTCCCGTCGGTGCCACCAGTATTTTCATTGAACATACCGGTCTATTTCTGGACCAGTATTTTCATTGAACATACCGGCCCGTCTGGAAGTGTTGGAACTGCCCTTGCGGGGGTGTCATTAGAGCTTATCGTCAATTCTTCGTACTCCCCTCACGGGTGAGACGATGGAGGCGCATGTGCAGAAATGCATCAGCCATTGACAGAGAGGCACTATTTATTATTATTATTACTATTATTATTATTATTATTACTATTGGACACCGTGATAGCCCAGTGGTCAAGTTCTACCATATGGGCCCTGTCGCCAGTTCGATTCCCGTCGGTGCCACCAGTATTTTCATTGAACATACCGGTCCG